>JABXJD010002599.1:0-48824 GCA_013375575.1 Percina caprodes | reverse complement strand
ATTAAAAATAAAATACAGTAGTGACTGCTTTTTCTTTTGAGTAAATTGATAAAATAACTCAAATATTTTTAATTGAGTTAGAGTTTAAATGAACAATATACTTACTTTTCCTTATTATTTTGCCTATGCCTTGGCTTTTGTCCTGTAGTTGTATTCTCATGCATCTGTTTTTCTGTGCAGGCTGCAACTTACTTACTAAGTTTAATGTAGCAATAATCATACTCTGCTTTGCTTGTTACAATTAATAATGTTAACCAATGAAAGCACAGACTGAAGAGCATTGATCCTGCAAACTTGGCTTAAAAGACCTCTATCCTTCAGCAACATTATTCGTTTGCATTCGCAATATCTAAGTGCGGCTTGTATTTGCAGCAGTAAACGTTGCCAAACACGGTACCCACAATGCAAAGCTATGCTAGCTGGTCCCTAGCAGAGCATCCTGACTGCAAGCAAAAACAACAACAGGCTACTCTGCGAAGAAGAAGGCAGCTGCATGGATAGCGACAACACATACGACCAAGATTTCACGCATGCAGAGAATTATCTCAAACAAAAATGCATCTTAGCCTTATAATGTGAGTACTGTAGCGTTTTAAGTTTTCTTCACCAGCTGAAGTGATTTAAATCCGTTCCTTTAAGGAAAACTGTTTGCAGGCTAGCTGGCTAGCTCGCTAGCTATTTGCGTCTCTCTATGTTTGAGTGTCTTCCGGCAGCAACGGTGGCGGCAGCAGCGGTGCCATGAACAGTGGACTCCCAGCTTCAGCTGCTCCGCTTGGGGTGCCGGGATACCTAATGTGAAGGTGAAGTTTTGCCGATATTACGCGAAAGACAAAACCTGCTTTTATGGAGACGAGTGTCAGTTCCTGCATGACGATCCGTCCATGGGAAGCCTGCCGTTGCACGGCGGCGGTAGCCCCGTCCCGTTGTCCATGGCTGGGGGTGGCGGGACGCCAGCGGTGTATTCCCTTGGCAGCTCCGCGGCGGCCTGTCCGGGTGGCGGGGGACTGGTGTGTCCAAGAAAAGCGAAACATTGGGCCAGGCAGGCGTCTCTGGAGGGGCAGCTATTAACCAGTGAGTAACAATTGCAGTAAGAGGCCTTGTACGGGGTGGCCGACTCTGACTTTACTTTTGGGCCTTGTTGGGCTTTGTTAAAATTTAGTCCGAGGATTCAGTGAGGCCTCTTCACCTCTAAACGACGCGTTAACATTACATTTACCTGCCAAACATTGTCTAGCCATCAGTATGCACCCAGCAAACACGTGCTCTTTGGCTGTCCTGTGAATAACGTTAGCTTTGTCTTCAGGCTGTATTGCTATGTTTTGTCACAACCTATAACATTAGCCATGTTGTTGCAGCTCACGCGGAGGAGGCCTGCTGTTTTGTATGACAGCTGTGAGTGGGCACAATCCGCGACAAACTACGGCTAGCTAGCGTAGCTATGAGCCAGCTAGCGTTAGCTAAATTAGCGTTAAATTGGCGCTTTAACTAACTTTAATGTGTTTGTCTTTGCCTTCAGGTAGGCGTTATCAATTTTAGTACTAGTGCCGTTAGTTTTTCGCAAGTTAAATGTTGTTCATGTGTACTGTATTGTTGCTGTTTAGATGTAGCTTAAGTTGAATGTTTGCTAACATTAGCGTAACGTTAAAGGGGCATTTTTTTAGCGTTGTGTTTTTTTCCCCCCAACGTAAACAAATTTACATACAACTCAAAAGCTAACTACGTCCTCTTTAACCTGTAACCATTGTTGCTTAAACGTATGTTATTAGATGATACTAGCTAGTGGATGTTGCCTGTGGTAGACATTAGTAGTGGCTCATTCTGTAGCAGTTGTAGTAACTAACTGTTTACATGCTTTTCAATTGGCTCTGTGATTTTGTCTTAGTAAACACTCGGTAGTGCTGAAATAACATGCCTTCTTTACCTTCTGGTCTCTGTTAAATCAAAGAATTGGCTATTCTATAACAATCTTTCTGCAGTTTGTATTTGCTAAACTTTAGTTTCTGTCATCCACAGTCCCAGGGATGGAGGGTGCAACCCTGAGCGATGCCAATCTCACAAACTCGTACTTCAGCAGCAGCTTTATTGGGGTCAATGGGTTTGGAAGCCCAGCAGAGTCTAAATACTCAATGATGCAGGTAAAGGGAAGCTGCAGATATATAGTTAGTGTTACAGTGTGGCAAAAAGTGCTTTTACAGTTGATGTTAGTGTGGTCACATTGCTGTTTAATAAAAATAAAAAATATTTTAAGATGATTATGACTAGTGAAAATATCAGTAGCAGCAGGATGTATTGCAGTGAAAACAGTGAAATTAACAATATAATATGTTCTCGATGCTGTCCCTTCTAGCGAATGACTACCAGCAGCAGCTCTCCCAGTCTCCTAAACGATGGTGCCAAAAACTTTAGCCACAGCACTCATGGTAAGACTGTTAGAGGGATCTGTGGAGATGTGTTTAGTACTCATATATTGACTATTGAAACTGCTGAACTCCTTACACTCTTTGGTCTCTACAGATCCAGTGAACTCCCCGACATCTTCACTGTTCAGTGATTTTGGTGCTCTTAGCATTTCCCAAAGGAGAAAGGTAAGCACACTGGTATCCTGTCCAAGACATATACTTGATAGTTAACTAGGATACATTTAATTTCCATCTTTGTCTTTATTGCTTCTAACAGTAGTGGTAGATTTAATGTAACTCTTACATGTTTGGTTTTTCTTGTGCTACCAGACTCCAAACCCTGCAGCAAGTGAGTTCATCCCTAAGGGAGCTCCACGAATGACCACCATGGCTCAGTCCACTGTCCAGGCATTCCCCTCGCCTATCTTCCCACATCCTGGCCTTAGTAGCTCAACAGCTGCTGCACTTGCTCCTGGTGAGGTTTTTTTATTTTTTTTGGAGCATCACCAACAAAGAAATCACTCTGTGATATCTGATTTGCTCTACATTCTACATGGCTCAGTTTTGGTTTCCATCTTTAGCTCTAATATTGTATAGTTCAGCAAGTTTGCAAATTTTCTCTAGTGGACAGCACATGTGCTACTGATGAATAAAGCAGACTCTCTTTGTCTCCAATTTTAGGCATGTCTCTGTCTGCTGGATCTTCTCCTCTCCACTCCCCAAAAATCACACCGCACACCTCACCTGCTCCTCGTCGGCGCAGTCACACCCCAAACCCTGCCAACTACATGGTGCCCACCACTGCAGCTGACCAGGGTACTCACATAATCCAGAAAGAGACTGTAGGGGGGACCACCTACTTCTACACAGACAACACCCCAGCACCAATGGCTGGGATGGTATGTGCTGCTACTGTGCTACTTTGTATTTTAGTTTGGAAATTATTGCAGATTAAAGCTTGGAATATTGTACAATACTTTTAAAGTCCTAACCAAACGTACAACAAAATCTCATCACATAATCACATTTGTAGAAATGCATTGTGAACAAGGAAACTGCATTTAAATATTGCTCTGATCGTGAAGCGTTGACTCCTAAATTACTTCACATGACCCTACACTTCACCTGTGAGCTGCATTTTTTTCCTGCAGACACGCCACTGTGTTTCCAATCTTAAGAAAACCACACTCAATGTGGCCAACAAGGGGTTATAATTTTGGTACAGATGCTATTGTGTAACCTTCTTAACACTTTGTTAAAATCCTAATAAGAGTTGAAATAAGGAATGATTCCACTGGTTTTATTTCTCAATAAATAGGAAGCTGTGTTTTTGGTTTCTCCGCAGGTGTTTCCTACCTACCATATCTATCCTCCTACGCCCCATGTGGCTTACATGCAGCCAAAAGCCAATGCCCCGTCCTTCTTCATGGCTGATGAACTTCGACAGGTATTTCTCGCCCAACTTTTTTCCACTAACAATCTCCCTTGTCTTGGTAGCGTCTGATATGATGCTTTCTTATTTGTCCTCCAGGAGTTGATAAACAGACATCTGATAACCATGGCCCAGATTGATCATTCAGAGAACCCAGGTAAAGTGTCTACTCTGTTATCACAACAGGGTGTTATTAATTGTATAATAACCTTTGCAATTTTTTATACAGTTTCTGAAAAGTTTGCTTTGTTTTGAACAAAAGACCATTTTGATGCTTTTGTTGGTTTACAAGATAACAAACCATTGCAAAGCATTGCTTTCTTAAACAAATCTATAAGTTGATATCCTCATGTTATTGTGTAAGTGTGGTGAAATTGTTTTTGGTGTCTAGGGATTTTGCTTCCAGTTTTTGTCTGTCTGTTGCCAGGCATGCAAAAATTGTTCATATGGGCTATGACATAGTCTACTTAAAGTTGTTGGATCCATTTTTGATTGTGTTTTTGTGCACACATTTTTTTTTTCTTCTGAAACTACATTTGTTTTTGGCAGATGTACCATCTGAGGTGGACAGCTACCACAGCCTCTTCCCCCTTGAGCCCCTCCCCCCACCAAATCGCATGCAGAAGACCAGCAACTTCAGCTACATAACCTCCTGCTACAAGGCTGTCAACAGCAAGGATGATCTGCCTTACTGCCTGAGGAGGATACATGGTAATTATTGTGCCGATAAGGAATTGTCTTCCAAAGAATCATAACACAGATCTCACAAAAAAATAACCAGTGTGACAAGTTATGTAATTTTGTATTGACTCTTAAAGGGTCTGTACTCGAAATACTGAAAAAAAAACAGCAGTGTGATTTCCTTCACACGACTTTCAGACTGTTCCCCAATATGCGAAATACCAACATTTTTCACCCTCAAAATGATTACTTTGATTTCCTTTTAATCACAAGGGTTTGAGGTACCTTGAATTCATGAAGAAAACGTAGTTATTGTCTCAAGTATTCACGGTGTACGGAGAATAAAAAAAAAACTGAGATAAGTCTTAATGCATTGAAGTAATAGCGTCTCACATTTAACAGCAAATCTATATATAAAAAAAGCTCCATCCGTTTACAAACTCTCACACCACCCATGCAGTATTATTCAATTCTAGTTTAGCCAGTTGTATGCTCTGTACTTCCCACTCACATTACTATTACAACCCTTCCACATAGACTCCAGCTTGCACATGCATACTACCTAGCCGCACTCACACAGATGATTAGTGGCCTGCACACGCTTCTCAGATGAGGAGCAGATTTGTGGACAGTTACTGCACGAGTTATGTGAGTTTGTAAACTGATGTTTAATGTAGTTTTGCTGTCAAACGTGGACCCCTATTACTTTAATGCAACAATAAGTTTTCTTTTTAATTTTAAGGAAACACTCTGAGTAATTGATATACAAATGGTCATTTTGAGTGTGAAGTATTCCTTTAAGGTAACTATTTAATAAGTATCAAAGAAACTTGCTGGCAGAGATAATTACTTCATTCTTAAATTACCCCTTTTTAACCACATTGATGGATGTTTTCAGAAAATATAGCTTAAGCAACTAAAACTGCTTTTAAACTAAAAAAATAAAGTAGTTATCAGATTTGATATAATTGACTTGTTTTAATAAAAATAAGCTTTTATCTTTTTTTTTTATTGTTGGGAAGAAAACACCTTTGGCTTTCCCTTTTTGCAGGGAAAATAATGCATTGCTGTTGTGTAGAAAAGTTAATAGTTAATGCTAATTTTTGTTGAGCAGTGATAAACCCTTACTTGCATTAGACGAACATGAAATCCATTTGTTGTGTCACTGCTGTTATCAAATTTAAAGGTAGCACAGGATGCTGTGATAGTGTAAGATATATTTGATCAATTTCTAATTGCCTGGATGTCTGTTGTGTATCTTTGTGTCCAGGTTTCCGCCTTGTTAACACCAAGTGCATGATGCTGGTGGACATGTGGAAGAAGATTCAGCACTCAAACTCTGTAACACTGAGGGAGGTCTTCACCACCAAGGCATTTGGAGACCACTGTGAGTGTGTATTGTGTAAAAGCAATTAATATGTACAGTACTTGTTCGCAAATTTAATTTTGTGTTTGTGTATCCTTGATATGGTTCATTTTGACATGATCCAGGCCTAACATGTTTCACAATTGTAATAATTGTTTTACATTTACCATTCTTGGTATTCAACTAAAAATGCTAAATTATAAGGTGGAATGGTTTAATGTTGAATTCAAGCTCTATTTAATGGTAAATTCTCACCAAATGTTTGCTTTGTTAGTGTTCAAAAGTTAGCAGAAGTGATAAAGTACCAGCTAGCAGAAAGAAACTAGGTATTGTACTTTTTTCTCCCATTTGATGGGAAAGACAAACACGTTAGGGAGTACAATGCAGGACAAAGTGTCGATAATTGTTTGAATACAAGTATGTATAGACTGTTTCTTTTCCATCTTTTTGCCCTAGCGTTGGTGTTCTCCTATGACTTCCATGCGGGTGCAGAAACCATGTTCAGCAGACACTTTAATGACCCAGCAGCAGACTCGTACTTTACCAAGAGGAAGTGGGGTGAGTTGGTCTTCACACACTCACACTGAAGCATCACCTCTATGCCCGTCTGCGCTCTTTTGCTTCACACATTTTGAGTTGGTTTACTTGTTTGCTAATGAGGTCATCAAGCCTATGTCTATTTGGGTGTGCATTTTCAGGTTTGCATTGCCTGCAGTTGTTCTCTCATCCGGTGTTTCATGGCTTGGACTGTATATACACAAAACCACTTTGTTTACTATAAAAAGACATTTCCTCAAGAAGTTTAAAGGTCTAAACTACTCTTGTAGGTGTCTTAAGGCTTCAAAAAGGTACAGGTGTTAGAAGTCTCTGAAATGTCCTAGTTTGACAGTTGGCACATGGATATCTGTGCAAGAGAGATGTGGGGACTTGGAGGAAACTGTGGCTGAAACTGATCCTAGGGCAGGTGCTGTCAGGCCTACCTACGGGAATCTAGACAGAGGAAGCAAAACCATTCAGACTCTGGGCTTTGTCTAGTCAGTAGCAAACACTGATAACAAATCATATGTGAATTGTAAAGCATTGCACACATACAAAAAATACCTCAAAAGCACTGGATTATTTAGTGCAAATTAATTTCTTTAGGTGAACCTATTGACCATCACAGCATTGTCAGTGTGAAATTTTAGTGTTTGTTGTGCAGTACACACCTTGATATTTGCTGCATGCCATCTTCGTGCTTTTGGCAAGAGTTTCAGAGAATTACAAGCAAGACAAAGTTCTCAACTGATTTTATTATAATTTTGCACTGTTGGTCCAACAAAATAATTAATTTCAAGAAGTTGACGTGTCTGAAGTCAAAACTGTGAGAGATTGTTTATCCTGAAGATAACATTTCTGGGGAAGTTCATGAGTAATGTCTAACGCTTCAGGCTGTTTGTGTGATAAAGCATGTTTCTGTGTGCAGGACAACATGAACCCCCACCGCCACGGCAGCATGCAGGTCTGCTCCCTGAGTCTCTGATATGGGCCTACATTGTCCAGCTCAGCTCAGCCCTGCGCACCATCCACACTGCCGGACTGGCCTGCCGTGTCATGGACCCCAGCAAGATTCTTATTACTGGCAAGACCAGGTACACCCACAGCCACACACTCCAGTGCTGTCAATCTTACTTTATAATACCATTCAAATTTCATAAGCCAAACGGTGCTGTCACTATTTTAGTGATTTATAAGCAACCTGTTTCTTGCAGATTGTCATGTTACTAAGAATACAACAACAGTGGTGTGAAAAAGTGTTTGCCCCCTTCCTCATTTCCTGTTCCTTTTGCATGTTTGTCACACTTAAGTGTTTCGGAACATCAAACCAATTTAAACAATAGTCGAGGACAACACAAGTAAACACAAAATGCAATTTGTAAATGAAGGTGTTTATTATTATTATTAAAGGTTAAAAAAAATCCAAACCATCATGGCCCTGTGTGAAAAAGTGATTGCCCCCTAAACCTAATAACTGGTTGGGCCACCCTTAGCAGCAACAACTGCAACCAAGCGTTTGCAATAATGTGCAATGAGGCTTTTACAGCGTCCTGGAGGAATTTTGGCCCACTCATCTTTGCACAATTGTCCTAATTCAGTTACATTAGAGGGTTTTCGAGCATGAACGGCCTTTTTAAGGTCATACCACAACATCTCAATAGGATTCAGGTCAGGACTTTGGCTAGGCCACTCCAAAGTCTTCATTTTGTTTTTCTTCAGCCATTCGGTGGTGGACTTGCTGGTGTTTAGGATCATTGTCCTGCTGCAGAACCCAAGTTCGTTTCAGCTTGAGTACACAAACAGATGGTCGGACATTCTCCTTCAGGATCTCTTGGTAGACAGCAGAATTCATAGTTCCTTTTATCACGGCAAGTCTTCCAGGTCCTGAAGCAGCAAAACATCCCCAGACCATCACACTACCACCACCATATTTTACTGTTGGTATAATGTTTTTTTATGAAATGCAGTGTTCCTTCTACGCCAGATATACTTGGACACACACCTTCCAAAGAGTTCCACTTTTGTCTCATCGGTCCACAGAATGTTGTCCCAAAAGTCTTGGGGATCATCAAGATGTGTTGTGGAGAAATTGAGACGAGCTTTGATGTTCTTTTTGCTCAGCAGTGGTTTTCTCCTTGGAACTCTGCCATGCAGGCCATTTTTGCCCAGTCTTTTCCTGATGGTGGAGGCATGAACGCTGACCTTAACTGAGGCAAGTGAGGCCTGCAGTTCTTTGGACGTTGTTGTGGGGTCTTTTGTGACCTCTTGGATGAGTCGTCGCTGCGCTCTTGGGGTAATTTTGGGCGGCCGGCCACTCCTGGGAAGGTTCACCACTGTTCCATGTCTTCGCCATTTGTGGATAATGGCTCTCACTGTGGTTCGCTGGATTCCCAAAGCTTTGGAAATGGCTTTATAACCCTTTCCAGACTGATAGATCTCAATTACTTTCTTTCTCAATTGTTCCTGAATCTCTGGGTCTCGGCATGATGTGTAGCTTTTAAGGATCTTCTGGTGGACCTTACTGTGTCAAGCAGCTCCTATTTAAGTGATGCCTTGATTGTGAACAGGTGTGGCAATAATCAGGCCTGGGTGTGGCTAGAGAAATTGAACTCAGGTGTGGACAACCACAGTTATAGTATGTTTTAACAAGGGGGGGCAATCACTTTTTCACACAGGGCCATGATGGTTTGGATTTTTTTTCACCTTTAATAATAAACACCTTCATTTACAAATTGCATTTTGTGTTTACTTGTGTTGTCCTTGACTATTGTTTAAATTGGTTTGATGTTCCGAAACACTTAAGTGTGACAAACATGCAAAGGAACAGGAAATGAGGAAGGGGGCAAACGCTTTTTCACACCACTGTATTAGACGATAATCTATGAAGTCGAAGCTATTCTGACAGCTGTAGGGCAGCTAACATTAACTTTAGCTGTCTCCATGACGCTCCTATAACTTGATATGCAGTCAGAAAACAAGAATGAGCTGATGTTGATTTTTAAAGTCATGTTAAAACTATTTCCCATCCGTGTTCCGATTTCCAACCACAACATTTCACTCCCCCTGTTCTCACGTTACGTGCTCCGTGATATTAAGATCTCACAATACCTTGTTTCTCACTCCCACCAACGTATTGTTCATCAGACGTGACATGCCAGCATTTCGTTTTCACATGTGGTTAGGTCAAGGTGAGAAGAGGGAGATTAGCTAACGTTAACCAACATTATTATAAAAAAAATCACATTCAAATAGTATTGATTTTATTTACTATTCAAATTATATTTTGGACTTTCGGATTTTGTTCCAACAGCCCTAAAACACACACACACACACACTCATTCAGCATGGGTGGATAAATGTTTATTATAGCTCATAACATACGTAGTGTATGGAACAGCATGGATTTTAATTTACATCTCAGAATGTGTGGATGTGTTAACTGTAAATACATTACAAGCAGAAAAGTATTTTCAATTGATGCTTAAATTTTTTTCCCACAACCATGTGGTTCTGCACACTCACTACATTTAGACATGCACATAAACTATTAATGATAATGGTCTCTTATGTCTGCAGGTTACGGGTGAACTGTGTTGGGGTGTTTGATGTCTTAACTTTTGACAACAGTCAGACCAATCATCTTGCCCTAATGCCACAGTACCAGGTACTTTCCATTATGTAGTTTGTGGTCAATTACACATGAACATAAAATATATATAAAACAGTTTTTGCTCATCTACTTAACTTCAGCATGTGTGGTGAAAGCACTTTTCAAAATGGGACTTTATAGCATTAATATTTCTGTGATGTGTTTTTGTTGTGTAGCAAGCAGACCTTGTATCGCTGGGCAAGGTGGTGCTGGCGTTGGCATGTAATTCCCTGGCTGGTATTCAAAGGGAGAACCTGCAGAAGGCCATGGAGCTGGTGTCTATCAACTACTCTTCAGACCTCAAGAACCTCATTCTGTAAGAAAGGGAGAGGGTGCAGCATGAATCAGAATGTGTTATCCATTTCTAGGGCTGTAATGATAACCGCATCACCTCTAGGGTTGGGTATCATTTGGATTTTTACGATTCCAATGCCAAACCGGTACTTATAAAACGATTCTGACTCCTAAACCAATTCTTGAAAAATGACATCAAAGAGAGGCTCTTTTATGGAGTTTTTTTTTTTTCAATTATTTAAATTTAACAATACTTTAAAGTTTTTAGTACTTATAAAATATATATAATAAGTAAACCTAAATCACCTAATGCACAACTACAATAATTTAACAATACATAAGTTTCACTGTTAACAAGTAACAACAAAATAAATGTAGTGTTGGTATGCTAACCGGAGCCGAAAAGGAAAATATGGCCTTTTAAAAATGTTACTACATTTACGGTAGGTAACTAATGATAGACTACAGAGAGTGTGGTATTTTTATTTCCTTCTGAAGCGACAGAGGGAGAATATTTTAGTCAACACATTAAGTGGAACTGAAATGAGGAACCAAAATTTGCGTTCTAATCCGGTCTGTTTCCAACTGGTTGCATAGGAACCAGTTCTATAGTGGAACCGGATTTCGCTACCCAACGCTAATCACCGCAATATCGGGGGTGACGTGACTCTACCGCTGTGATGACATCATTACCTATTTTTTTTTATTTAAGTTTTGTTGCTGGTGAAAGTTAAAGGAGAACAGATGTTATGTGATATGAAATATTATAATAATTGTAATTATAATAATAATTGTTTAGTTATTCTCATCGACTGTTGTCTATCCTTTATTCAAGAGATTATGGAGAAAAAAAACTCCTGCTTTGCACAAGAGGATGGACAGTCCATTAAATATATGGAATATTTCTTTTGTGTAGCTGATTATTGTGAATTATTTCTACAGGTAACTTAACATAAACGGAAATGAAGACGTTTCTCCGTTTTCAACTGAGGTGGACACATTGTGACCACTCCGGTGTTTTACCATTACACTACAGCCTAGCAGCTAGCGGAGTTTCTTTCTGCTTATTGCTTGATCCTGACAAAACGGCACGGCTAAATTTTAGCCTGCGTGCACGTTTTGTAGCCTAAAACATAGCAGCTTATATTGGTAGAGTGAGCAACAAGTTAACGGACTGCCAGTGTCACCCTGTTTGCTCTGTTTACTCTGTCTGTTCAGCTGCTAGACCGCTGTGCTGTGAAGCGTCTGCCCTGGCATTGACAATAGAGCTTTCTGAACTGTCTGTGGAATAGATAAAAGGAGAGAAGAGAAAGCAGCGTGACACTGTGCTGCAACATATGTTGTAAGGTTTAAGCTGATGCTTTTTTGGGGGTAATGCCCTTCACTTTACTGGCTCTATTGACAAAAGATGAAGCCACTGTCTTGAGAAGCTTGTTTAATTTTTAACTCACTTTACTTTTGCTACTGTCAGCGCTTGCTCTACACGCGTGACCACACAGCCACTGATGTCACTAACTTAAGGCACTTGCCATTCTGGCACTATCTTGTGCTTCTCTCGTAGCAAGGGTTGCGGTTAACCACAATTTTTGCTTAGTATCGACACTTGTCCTGATTTAAAGTTGGACTAAAAAGTTGATGCCTGCTACCTGGCTTTGGTTAGCTCAGGTTTCGGACAATGCCCTTGTATATGTAACATGTTAACAGAAAATATCTGTTAATCCTCATATCTAACAAATAATGCCATAAATCAAATTATAATAAAGAATCAATATGCAGTTTCATAAATACTGTGGCTTAGGATACAGGTTATATTATTAAGTTTATTTTTATATGCGCACACACACACAGTGGGGCTCGAAAGTTTCGGCACCCTGCAGAGTTAATACCTTGTACCGCACCTAGGGCTGCAAAATTAATTGAAATTTAATCACGATTTTGGCTTCCCACGATCAAATTTGCGTAATTGAGCTTCTTTTTATTTTTTTTTTTTTAATGAGTCATTTCATAGAACGCTGAGTTTTTTTGCAAAGCCATCTACCAATCCGTAAACCACTGTCTGATAATGAGCCAGTCAGAGTTTTTCCCTTCACCGCGCAGCTTAGTTTCTAGATCTAGACAGTCACAGAGAACAGAGTAACGTGAGGGAAATTCAACAGATAGCAGTCGGTCATACGGCGGTCTCAAGGTTTACCAGTAAATGCAACATTTTGTCCAGTCTGTGTGGTTTTTCAGACAGCAGTGACCAGTGCTAGTTACATGACCCATTTCTTCTGTAAAGCAGTGCCTGTGTTTGGCTCTCTCCTCTTACTCTCCGAACAGCGACGCCCCCATTCACTCAAACCCATTCATATTGAGTCAGCTGTATGTATGCACAACAAAAATTTTCTACATAAGAGGAATGTAGCACAATATGGATGTGAAAGCAGTTATAAATAGCCTATGTGACTATAAAATTTGTTTTGGTTAAAATCAACAAATAATCGGGATAACAATATTGATCAAAATAATCGTGATTATCATTTGGCGAGTATTACAGCTTGGAAATGCTTCTTGTAGCCAGCCAAGAGTCTTTCAATTCTTGTTTGAGGTATCTTCGCCCATTCTTCCTTACAAAAGTCTTCCAGTTCTTTGAGATTTCTGGGCTGTCTGTCATGCACTGCTCTTTTAAGGTCTATCCATAGATTTTCAATTATGTTGAGGTCAGGAGATTGTGAAGGCCATGGCAAAACCTTCAGTTTACACCTCTTGATGTAATCACCGTGGATTTTGAGGTGTGTTTATCCATTTGTAGAAGCCATCCTCTTTTTAACTTAAGCTTTTTCACAGATGGCATCAAGTTAGCGTCCAAAATTTTAACTTCGACTGTTCCTGATGACTGCCATTTCTTAATTACATTCCCAACAGAGAATATTGGCATCTGAAAACGCTTTCTTATAGCCTTCTCCTTCTTTGTGAGTGTCAACTATTTTCATTTTCAGTTTTCTAGACAACTGCTTAGAAGAACCCATGGTGCTGATTGTTGGGGCAAGGTCAGATGAGTCTGGGCATTTAAAACCTTAAGATTGACATCACCTGGTCTTTCCAGACGATGATTGAGAACAATCCATGACACTGTCAGGTCTCAGCTTTCCAAAGGGTGGCGGTGCATGCTATAAACTCTGCAGGGTGCCCAAACCTTTGTAGACGCCATTTTTTTGTTTTCTGTTATTTTGAAAGTGTAAATGATGGAAATAAAATCTAACTTTTTATGACATTTTACGAATGTCTAATCTGTCATTTGATGCCTTTTGGAGATTTTTTCCGTCTTTTTTTGGCTTCTTTATGCACATTAATACAAATTTTTACCTGAGGTTCCCAAACTTTCGAGCCCCACTGTATAATAGCCAATGACCAATAAGGGCTGCCAATTTTCTTGAGCCAATATTTGGAGCCAATACTACTTTTGCTCCCTCAATTTACATCTGAAAAATTACACTAACAATTGTTAAGTCTAAATTAAAAAAAAAACATTTATTGAACTTAAGAAAAACAATATTTAACCCTTGTGTTGTCTTCCCATCAACCATGAAAAAAAGTTATTGCTTTTTCTGACATTTTTGTCACTTTTTCAATGTTGTGGGTGCTTTTTTTGATGTTTTTTTCCAAAGTTTTTTTTATATTTCTAATGTTGACATTTTCAGCTTATTTCAAAGGCCCATTTTTTTCCATCCAGCCATCTTCGACCGCTTATCCGGTTTCGGGTCGCGGGGGGAGCAGTTCCAGTAGGGGACCCCAAACTTCCCTTTCCCGAGCCACATCAACCAGCTCCGACTGGGGGATCCCGAGGCGTTTCCAGGCCAGGTTGGAGATATAATCTCTCCACCTTGTCCTGGGTCTTCCCCGAGGCATCCTCCCAGCTGGACGTGCCTGGAACACCTCTCTAGGGAGGCGCCCAGGAGGCATCCTTACCAGATGCCCGAACCACCTCAACTGGCTCCTTTCGAAGCGAAGGAGCAGCGGCTCTACTCCGAGCTCCTCTCGGATGACTGAGCTGCTCACCCTATCTCTAAGGGAGACGCTAGCCACCCTCCTGAGGAAACCCATTTCAGCCGCTTGTACCCTGGATCTTGTTCTTTCGGTCATGACCCAGCCTTCATGACCATAGGTGAGGGTAGGAACGAAAATTGCCCGGTAGATCAAAAGCTTTGCCTTCTGGCTCAGCTCTCTTTTCGTCACAACGGTGCGATAAACGGAATGTAATACCGCACCCGCTGCTCCGATTCTCCGACCAAAATCTCACGCTCCATGGTCCCCTCACTCATGAACAAGACCCCAAGGTATTTAAACTCCTTCACTTGGGGTAAGGACTCACTCCCTACCCGAAGAAAGCACTCCATCGGTTTCCATCGGATTGGTGACAAAGCGCAGCCCTGGCGGAGGCCAACCCTCACCTGGAATGAGTCTGACTTACTACCGAGAACCCGGACACAGCTCTCGCTTTGGTCATACAGGGATTGGCTGGCCCTGAGAAGGGACCTCCTCACCCCATACTCCCGCAGCACCTCCCACAGTTTCTCCTGGGTGACCCGGTCATACACCTTCTCCAGATCCACAAAACACATGTAGACTGGTTGGGCATACTCCCAGGCTCCCTCCAAGATCCTTGCGAGAGTAAAGATCTGATCCGTTGTTCCACGACCAGGACGGAATCCGCATTGTTCCTCTTCAATCCAAGGTTCGACTATCGGCCGAACCCTCCTTTCCAGCACCTTGGAGTAGACTTTACCAGGGAGGCTGAGAAGTGTGATACCCCTGTAATTGGCACACACCCTCTGGTCCCCCTTTTTGATGAGGGAAACCACCACCCCAGTCTGCCACTCCTTAGGCACTGTCCCAGACTTCCACACAATGTTAAAGAGGCGTGTCAACCAAGACAGCCCCTCTACACTCAGAGCTTTCAGTATTTCTGGACGGATCTCATCAATCCCTGGGACTAGTGTCACTTCTGAAATCATCTTACATTCATACAGAATAGGGAGGGAGAGACACGCATGCGTCTAAACCTCAGCCATGTGGTCGCTGAATAAAACTCTCACAAATACCACGCACGGAACCACAAAACATCTGTATTACTTAATCCTATGACCAGTGTCTGTAACATCTACCGTAGGCACACTGATGGCCTACAACTTAGCTATTTGCAGTTCCTTAAATACAATGGCAAGCAGTTTTATAGACAAGGCATTCGGTATTCACATTTTCCATTTGGACCCACAAACTTGCTTAGCTATAGTTGCAAGCACATGTAGAGCAACGTGTTTCTACTTTCAATGTGTGTGGCAATATTTCAACTAAGTCGAACAGTTAAAAGATGCTTTGAAAGTTTAAAACTCACCATTGTCTTGAAGAGCAGGGGCTTCCAGTACTCTGCTAGTGGGGGAGGGGCAGTGCATGGTCTGCACGTGAACTGCAGCGTTTCTCAAGCAACACAGAGATGCCTGTGGACGTCTGTCGGGAAAAATGTTGGGAACGCAGCAGCCCCGTATCGGCCGATACACGTTAAAAGGCAAATATCGGCCCAATATATCGGCCGGCTCTAAATTGGTCTATCACTACAGTATATTTGACTGTCTATATACTGTCACATATACTGTATATCAAAAATATCTATTTCCCAGAACTCAGATTAATTATGTCGTACACCCTCATCAGTTGTGTAGTTCATGATGGTTGTTGCATCAGCAGTAATGATTTTATCTAAAAGTGCGAAATCAAAGGCAAATGAGCTTGTTGATTTTACCGTAAATCCAATTGCCTTTGACTCAGCACTTCTAAGCCTTTTTCACGCATAGTTCCCAGTAAATTACTGGGATAACCTTTCAGGCCCTGCTAGTGATTTTCACTATTAACACATGCAGCCGGCCACATTCAGTGACGTTTTTGCCTCCCACCTCTTCACACTTGCCATGGCAATGCCAGAATAGATGGGGGGGAAATGACAGCCCACTACTTATCCCTACAATGTCTCTCTGCTTGCAGTCACACCACAGCCATTCCATAATTTTCCATGGACTGTTAAGGCCTTTTTACAGTTGCTGCAGCCAACCTGTTGCGTACCAATGGGACGTCAAACTGACGTAGACCAGAGGTCGTGCACCACTCTTATATATATTTTTTCTTTCAGTGGCGCACAACAAAACGGAAACATTCTGAAGTATTCAGTGCTTATAAGATAAAAATTGACATTTTTGTCTTGACAAGACAAATATATTTTAGCTTTTACACTTAGACTTCTGAACACTTTGTACTTGTACAACCTCTAAAGGCAGTTTGATTCATTCAGGGGACTTCTTAGATTTGGGTTAGTTGAGTTTTGACCTGATTTAGTTTGACCTGGTTTGGGCAGTAACATCTTTTCTTTTAAATGAAGTTGGCATACCTTTAAGTTCAGGTTTTACACTAACAATGCTGTTAACATACAGTATATGTTTAAAAGGATTTTAGGTGTCAAACTTCATTGGTTTATTAGACTGGGTAAACACTGCCTGCGATTTGATTTCGCCCTGCAGCTCGGTCTGGAAAGCTGCATGGTTAATTCTCCTTCTTCAGTTTACAATTTAGAGCAAACCAATCAAAAACTGGCTTATCTACCTGGCGCGTTATTGGTGGGTTTAATACGATGACGATAGAGAAGCAACCAAGCTGCTTCTTGTTTATATTCAACATAGCGGCCACCGCATGCCACCGAAAATTGAAGTTGTTAGCGTCTAACACTTTATTTTCTGTGGTGAATTTGTGCCTTTTCTGCATCAATTTATGATGCAAATTTCTTTATTTATGTAAAGGAAACTATAATAGGTTTTTGGGGTGGGTAGCACTGGCCAGTTTTAATTGGCCAATGCAACCTTGTAAATTATGCCTATGATCCAGCCTCACCTGAAGGCAAATTCTGTTTCTGTATGTGTGCAGGTATCTGCTGACTGAACAGTCTCGTCTGCGCAGCGTCAATGACATTATGCCAATGATTGGAGCTCGATTCTACACACAACTGGATGCATCGCAGATGAGAAATGATGTCATTGAGGAGGATCTGGCCAAGGTATGTGGAGGGCACTGCATTTTTGTTAAGCAATTCTTTATAAAAACACAAAATTTGTATCTCACAAGGCATAGAGCAGAAAGTGGCGTGAGTATTCTTGGGTGGTGACTTGAAATAGGCCTTTGGTTTAGTCCGCTAAGAGGGAAGTTGTGTGCACACAGGATGTTGTACGGTACATTGTAGGCTTTGCAGTCCTGTCTTGAATTTAGACTAAGCTGACATAGAAATTAAATGTGTGAAAAAAACAAAAACCGACCATCACCTCATCTTTCTTCTCGTTACTTCCCCTTTCCTTTCAGACTCTGTACACAACCGTTAAACAAAGTAGTTTGTGTTAGTTTTTACCTCCTATTTTCAAATGATTTCTGTTCCTGCTTTTGTTAGATGTCCAGTCGGTCTCACAAGATATAGGCAACATAAGTTCAGAGAACAACTAATGATTAAAACAAGAAAATGCCAGACAGTAGTAATAAAACAGGGCTAGAAAAACAGGGTAGCCTTTTTGACCAAACCTGCCTGTGATCTGCTGCAATGTAATCTTTAGCAAACAAAATGGATGAACTTCAGCTGCGGATCACCACTTATAAATGGATTATGGACTGCAACATCATGATTTTGAAGCATGTGCATGTTTTGCTATGGTTGACTGTTACAGTAAATGATTGTGACGCCACAAAAGCGAGACGCAAGTATAGATGTTACCCACGCTGTTGACTATTCGCTCACTGACCCTAACTCTGTCACACATTGACCAACTCTTGCACACTCATTCCATCCTTGTTATTCAACATGAAATTTTAAAAAAGTTGTCAAATTTGCAGGTTGCACGTGTGCAAGTAGTTGTTAAAGGGTTAGTCCTCCACTGTTCTCGGAACTCTGTACTTGCACTGTCTCAAACATGGTTTCATAATGAGAGTCTGGAGCTCTGCTTTCTACTTTTTCAAACAAATATATTTGAGCAAGAATAATAAAAGACATGCACCACCTGCAAAGCTGTCATTGCTGCGCACTAGGTCTGCACGATACAGGGAAAAATATGAATCATGATTTTTTTTTTTTTTTTTTTTTACTTATAATTAATATCACTATTTCTCACAAAGTGTAATGTTTGTTGCACACAACTATAACAAAACAAATGGGCAGTACCAAACAGATTTTCTTTGGCACATTGCACATCACCACAAGCCTGTAAACATAGAGGCTCCAGTGAAGTTCTGCTTGTTGTCAAGCAGATAACAACAGTTATAAAACAGCTAATGTGGGTTTTTTTTGAATATTTTTTTTCTTGGGCTTTCTTATGCACTTTAATTAGACCGTACAGATAGGGGGGAAAAAGAGAGAGGGGATTGACAGGCAGTAAAAGACCACTGGATGCAGTTGTAACAGCCATGTTGGCTCCAAAAAGACACCATCTATATTGAAAAGTAAGGTCTTGTTTTTAGATATTCAATTTTAATGAACTTGTTTCCACACAAGTAAGTCTAGAGCAACTAGTGTTGGAGGATGCCAACATGGTCAGTGGATTGGTTTTCAATAATTTTCACTTTGTCCAACAGTGCAGAAAACGTTTGACAGGGTGAAACAGGCAGAGAGGAGGAAGAAAAGGGAGGGGCAGGAGTAAATTATATCTGCAAAGGTGAAAGGTGAGCTACAATTTGTTGACAATAATCTGATGTAGAGTCAAAAACAGACCTTTTCATCTGGAGGTGCTCCTATTTTATAATATAACTGCAGCTAAAAAGTCAAATAAGTTAGCTGACATATCTGTTCAGTTGCTTTTGACGTAAAGGAGCTTTTTGAATTAAATCAGTGATTTTGGAGCTTGTAAATGTTGTTTTGGATTTACAATAATAATCAGATGAGACTGCACTCAATAGTAGATGTATTAAAAATGCAGGTTGTAAAATGCAGTTTCTGGTTGACTTTCAGTAAGGAAGAAGTGTCTTCTGGAACCTGTGAGAAAATGGTCCAGCACCATGTATGGACAGAAAGTCAAGTGACAGAGGTTTCAGTTTCTGACCGTGTTTCTCTGCAGGGATGAGTAGTATTATTATTTTTAAAGGGGTCCATTTTAAGGAGGAATTGTCACATATGCTTCTGCCTTTAACATCAAACATATTTGTTAATCTTCATTCATTAATCCCTTTATTTCCTCCTAAATGTGCCTCTTATGAAACAGCTAAAATTCCATGCCTTTTGGTCTAAACGGCATACCCAAATTTAAAAGTGGTGCAGCTGACATGTAGTTTGGCCCTCTGGGGTGTGCCTGTTACAATTGGAAAGGTAACACTTTAGTTTTTGATGTAAGTGTCCGGGTGATTCTAGGCCTTACTGACAGAGTTACAGAGGTTTGAATAGAATTCTTATTTTTTTTTCTCTCTCCGATCAAACGCCACTTCAGAGGTATCATAGGCTTTCCGTGAGTCTATTCCAGCCTCCTGGAAAAGGATTGGCTTCTGAGAGGTCTTGTTTTGATTCGTAAGGCTTCAGAGAATAACATGGATGCCCTCATTGGCCGTTAGAAGTTTCAAGTGAGAAATGAGATGTTAGAAAATCCAGGAAGTGAGGTAGTGTTTGTATTTTGTGATCTGGTCTCGTATCTTGTGGAGGCAAACGGCTAGTATGAAGAGAAAAAAAAAACCGTTTTGGGACAGTATTGCCGCTGTGGACAAATGGAGAATGAAAAAGGTATGAATGCACACTCGTCTCTTGACACTAGCTGCACAGTCTATTTCTTTATTTTCTTTAATTAATTTGCTTGCATATTTATGTATTTATATTTATCCTTCAACCTGCTTTATCAGCATACCCCATCGGTTAGATTTCTCTGTTTCACTGTAGTGCTTAGTGTAAATGAGCATGTGATTGTCTTTCTAATCTACAGTGGGGCTCAAAAGTACCCCAGGTAAAAATTTTTATTAATGTGTGTAAAGTAGGCCTGCATGATATTGGAAAAATCTGACATTGCAATATTTTTTTCCCCTGCGATATATATTGCGATATGAAAAAAGAAAGTAATTTTTAAAAGATGACATAAATAGATCGGTTTGGAAATAATAAATCATTCTCGACTACTGTGGTACTGCTGATTTTGTAAGGGAGTGCAATTAGATTGAAGAAAAAGGATCTTTTCTAATGTGAACCATTCTTTGTAACTTTGCTTTACAAACACCAAAGGAAGTAAGCGCTGTGACTAACGTTACTCTTTAGTGGTTTTGGAGAGGAAATTAGGTAGAAATATGCTGGTTGACTAGCATGACACTATTGTATTCATATAATAATCAATCCAGGCTAACGTGAATGACAGTGACTGCATGTTGCTTCCTCTAAATTTCAGGTTGTGATCGACTAGCAGGGCCAGCTTGTTAGTTTATAAATTCACGCGCACTAGCAACAAATGGTGTATCCAAGAACAATTAAATCAGTGTAAATGACGTAAGATCAGACACAGACTTCTGTAGTAGATTAGTGTTACGTTTCCAGTGTCGCAGCTACAAACCATAACGTTAGTTGGGACAGACGGACCCCTTGGATCTGTAGGCTAACTATATTAGCTTTAGCCTGACTGGTAGCAGCTTTCTGCGGGGTAAATGGCTGGGAGACGTTCTGATTATGTTGCATTAATCAGGTGATTTAGTGGGTATTTGCAGCGAACATAAAACACTAAATACTGTAGCATCACTGACTACCCATAAAACTATGTGCATCACTGTGTCAGCGGCAGCTGCTGCCTACGGTACTCTTCTACACACGGAGAGCCTCACTTCCCATAACAATTCTCCCCGTCGGACTACCGTCACATACACACGTTGTCCACATGGCTACCTGTCTTAAAGGGAAAGGGTCGGCCGGTAATAATCATGTAAAAGGAGAACGGTGAAAGTTTACCTTTCTATCAAGCAGCAAAAAAGGATTAGCCTCAACATCGCAACGTCCTGCGATGTGACTGTCGCTCATGCGCACATCGCAATTTCGATGCTAAAACACTATCGTTCAGCCCTAGCGTAAAGAAACCAGGAAAAGATGTAAAAATCTCAAAGGCCTCAAATTACCGATTAGACATTTGTATAATATATCACAAAAAGTTAGATTTTATTTCCATCATTTACACTTTCAAAATAACAAACAAAAAAATGGCGTGTGCAAAAGTTTGGGCACCCTGCAGAGTTTATAGCATGCACCGCCCCCTTTGGAAAGCTGAGACCTGACAGTGTCATGGATTGTTCTCAATCATTGTCTAGAAAGACCAGGTGATGTCAATCTTAAGGTTTTAAATGCCCAGACTCATCTGACCTTGCCCCAACAATCAGCACCATGGGCCTTTCTAAGCAGTTGTCTAGAAAGTCAAAACCCACGCTTGACTGCACGATCCATCCAGAAAGACATAGCAAGCACTGGAGTTTCACTATAAAGAGATATTTGTACAAATATGGTCTTAATGGAAGAGTCATCCGAAGAAAACCTCCTCTTGACCTTTGCAAATGAACATATAGACAAGCCTGATGCATTGTGGAATCAAGTCATTTGTACCGATGAGATTAAAATAGAACTTTTTGGCCGGAATGAGCAAAGGTACGTTTGGAGAAGAAAGGGCACAGAATTGAATGAAAAGCACCTCTGTCCAACTGTTAAGCATGGGGGTGGATCGATCATGCTTTGGGGTTGTATTGCAGCCAGTGGTACAGGGAACATTTAACGAGTAGAAGGAAAAACAGATTCAATAAAATTTCAGCAAATTTTGGACGCTAACTTGATGCCATTTGTGAAAAAGCTGAAGTTACAGAGAGGAGGGCTTCTACAAATGGATAATGACACTAAACACACCTCAAAATCCACGGTGGATTACACCAAGAAGTGTAAACTGAAGGTTTTGGCATGGCCTTCACAATCTCCTGACCTCAACATAATTGAAAATCTATGGCTAGACCTTAAAAGAGCAGTGTGTGACTGACAGCCCAGAAATCTTAAAGAACTGGAAGAATGGGCGAAGATACCTCAAACAAGAATCGAAAGACTCTTGGCTGGCTACAAGAAGCGTTTCCAAGCTGTGATACTTGCCAAAGGTACAAGGTATTAACTCAGCAGGGTGCACAAATCTATGCAGATGCCATTTTTTTTTTTTTTTGTTATTTTGAAGGTGTAAATGACGGAAATAAAGTCAAACTTTTTGTGAATTATTATTATTATACGAATGTCTAATCTGTCATTTGATGCCTTTTGGAGATTTTTCCATCTTTTCTTGGTTTCTTTATGCACATTAATACAAATTTTTACCTGGGGTGCCCAAACTTTCCAGCCCCTCTGTATGTTGAATTTTGCTGCCTCCAGCTGCAGAATAGGTTCCTCACTTGGTGCCCAATTCGAAGATTTTTCCTTAAGTTCATTCAATTTGCAGTCTGTTAATATACTTATATTCTTTAAACTTAAACTTGTGTTTTAGGTCTCACTAAACTCCATCGGTATCCCCTCTCTGCAACTGTTTAAAAAACGTACTTTAAGGATGCTGACTGACTCTATTTTTCTGTAAATCTTTTAAACTGCTGGAGCACCCTGTAGGTGACTAGCTACAGCACATGCAACATCCACGGTCAGATTCTGGTCTTGGACATGTGTTGCATGTCATACCCTTCTCTCTCCCCTTGTTTCCTGCCTACCTCTTCCCTACTGACTGTCCAATAAAGGCAAACCTGTCAATATAGATATATAAATAAGTTTTGTTGATACCAGTCATAATTTATTTGCAGGAGGTGCAAAATGGCCGTCTATTCCGTCTGTTGGCCAAACTGGGCACCATCAACGAGCGGCCAGAGTAAGTAGCACTTGTACAAAGATCCACTTGTATGTGTGATTTGTGGTTCTGTTACCACTCTGTAATGTTGTGTTTTGTGAATCAGGTTTCAGAAGGATCCAACGTGGTCGGAGACAGGTGACCGCTACCTGTTGAAGCTTTTCCGGGATCACCTGTTTCACCAGGTGACAGAAGCTGGGACGCCATGGATTGACCTTAGTCACATCGTCTCCTGTCTCAACAAAGTCAGTGAGCTTTCTTCTCTTCTTTTTTTTACTCTGACATTTGATAAGCTGTCTATTTATGTCTATGAATTAGTCAAACATGCAAAGTGGCCGTTTATCAGAATATCTGTTTATGCTTCATAATCACTGGCTAAAATACATGCACGCATTTGTCTACAAATTGCAGAATGGAGAGAATAAATGTAGGTCTATAATTGGCCTACTTCTATCTGGTACTTTTATTTGGTATTCGGCTGGTTCAGACATTTTTCTAATAATCAAAACCAACAAAACTTTGAATGGTACTGAACTATGAATTATACAAACAAGCCATATCTTGAATTCTAAATTTAATTTAAATTAAAGTTTTGATGTTAATTGATTTAATTAAAAAATAATTGCAGAATGTTTTTTAACAATTGACTAATTGGCCTATCAACTAATGGTTGCAGCTCTACCTAAAATCCATTAAAAATATTTAAATTCAAATGTCAATTTGTATCTCCTTGTGTTGACACAGCTGGATGCAGGCGTTCCTGAGAAGATCAGCCTGGTGTCTCGGGATGAGAAAAGCGTCCTGGTTGTGACCTACTCGGACCTGAAGCGCTGCTTCGACAGTACCTTCCAGGAGCTGCAGGCTGCAGCCTCCGGCTCTCTGTAGCGCCCTCTTTGGGCCCAGGGTGGTACTACCAGTACCTGGAGCACACTATTGCACTACAGCGGAGGACCAGGCTCATTGAGATAACATCAGCATGGCAAAAGCAGCGGGGCAGGGCTTCGTGAACCTCAGTCACATACACTGACCGTGTCCACCTGGAAGGCTTTTTCTAAAGTGTATTTTTTTTAGTTTTCCTAAACCCCGCAGCTGAAAATCGTAAAACAAAAGGAAAATAATGTTAATGGACATAAACGGAACCTGTGACGAACGAGTATGATGACATTTTTTTAGATTTGGGGAACAAAACAAGAAACAAACCATGTGGTTTGGAACTTTTTTCCGGCTTTTATTGTTTATTTCTACAGTTGGGGTTCATTTTTGTGAGGAGGATGCACTAAGATTTTAATTTTTTTGTTAATTTTTGTTATTTTTATCAATATGTGTGAGTGGCCTACAGGGTGTACAGAGAGCTAAAGTCACACACGGACATAAATACCAGAGCAGACTGAGTTAAAACAGACAACAAAAATAAATCCAGCTTTCTATTTACTATGTCTCTCTCCCGGCTGGAGACCACACCCCTTCATTCTGACGCACTAGGAGATGGGATACACCACTCAAGGCTTGCATTGGGGCAGGATGGCACCTGTTTCATGTAATGGGCCAGCCTTGGTTGTTGGTTCCCCTTCAGAAAGGACAAACCACTTGGGAGCGTGGGGGGGGGTTAAACTAGAAAGATTAATGAATTAATGACATTTTAGTTCAGGGGATTGTGGAACATCCTGCTCAAATGTGTGGATGGGTGGGGTATCATGGACTGGGATTTGGGGGGGTAAAACGTGTTTTTTGTTGGCACTGAGGAAGGGGTGTTTTCTCCGGATGCCGTCTAACAACTGTTTGTTACATATGCAGCAACCACCTTTGGTCAATGGACGCTATCGTGACATAAACTGCTTAAGGATGAGTCATTTTTGTTTGGCTGTCCAGCACTTGGTCGTAGCCCTTAGGTGGGACTTCTTGTTGAGGTGGAGCCACAGCTGCCTCTTTGTGGAATGTCCTTATTTTGTCCCCCACCTGTCCTCCTCCACCAACCTCCCCTTTCTTTGTCTCTCTTTTTCTCTGCACTCTTCCTCCTGCTTTTTTCCCAATCTTCCCTTCCCCTCGGGGGTTTGGCCCCTCTACATTTGAGAAAAAGTTACACTTTTGCGATTTTTCTAGCTAGTTTTTCTCTTTGCTAGACATTGTGCAGGAATGCATGATGGAACTGGGAGGGCAGTTCATTTTTCCTTCAATTCAACTTTATTATTCTGTGGACCAAATCCAACAGGAATTTTGGAGAAGGGATGAAGGGCAAAGGAGAGAACAAGGCACCACAAGTTTTTTTTTTTTTTTTTGTCTTGTTTTATTTAACTTTTAAAGATCATGAAATACAAATGTGCTGTAGACAAAGCAGTCTCCAGCACTTAATTTGATGGCTTGGATTTCTCTCAGGATGACTAACAGCTGGTGGGGCCCAATGATTGAATGTGTTTGGCTGTCATTGGTTGCCCCCTCTCCAGTCAAATGGGCTACAGTAGAGTGGGTGGGCCGTCTTCAGGTGGAAGTTTTAGGAAGTAAGTGGCACTGTGGAGATCACGCTGTGAGGGGTTTCATGTTGCCCTAAGGTATGGTTCATATTCCATTGATGATTTGAATCTCTTAAAAATAAATTTGGTGCAAACCTGCTTCACCCAGATAAAGGGATCAATCCAAGCTCTGTCTAACCACTGTTCTTGATTTCTCTGCCTTAGCCTAGTTCGCCGTAGCTTTTGAAAAGCGTGTTACATACGTAAGACTGTAGGAAAAACAGGGTCTCATGTATGAAGCACACTGTCGGATAACAGACAATTTAAGGTGGATGGTGTAAACGGGAACAGTGTCTTGGCTTTTACGTAAACATTTCCGAGTTGTCATGGAAGTGAATAGTCTGTACTTGAGGGTAACCAACCTTCAAGGATCTGGCTGTGTTAGATCATGTACTACTTCCTCCATTTTAGTGAAATGAACAGACAAAAACATATTTGGTGAATGTGGTGCTTAAGAAAAAACACACACACACACACACACACACACACACACACACACACGCACGCCACCCAACTCGGTCCACACAATGTCAGTGCTCATATCAGCATCTTCCACAACACAAACACTCCAGTTAAAATTAGGATGACATTCTTCTCCTCCCCCACATCAACACATCTACAATCACCATCTTAGTATGTTTTATGCCCCTTTTGTGTTCATTGTCTCAAATTTTGCAATATTTGTGTGTACAGCAGTATTTTAATAAAGAATACCAAAATTGATAAATGCCTTGTCTTGTCTTGCTATTGGGTACATTACAGCTTTTTTAAATGAAATATGATGAAAAAGTTTATAGAAACACTAATGTCAACATATGGGTAGGATTTTACTAAATTAACAATTACATTCTTCAATGGTTAATCATCTGGTGTACCACAGGGCTGTGTGCTAAGCCTGTTTCTCTACTCCCTCTTCACCTCCGAATGCAAGCCTGTGTACGAATCTAATTCCATCATCAAGTTTGCGGATGACACTACGGTGATTGATCTCATCAGCAACAACGATGAGACTGCCTATAGGGAGGAGATCAACCACCTGGCCACATGGTGCACTGAAAATAACCAGCTCCTCAACACCACCAAAACGAAGGAGCTCATCGTGGACTTCAGAAAAGAGTCAAGAGGCACGCACAACATCATCCACATCAATGGAATGGCTGTTGAGCGTGTCTCCAGTTTCAATTTGCTGGGGATCCACATCTCGGCGGACATGACCTGGTCAACCAACACCTCCTGCCTGGTCAAGAAGGCTCACCAGCGCCTTTTCTTCCTGAGGACACTGAGGAAGAATCAGCTTTCCTTGACTATCCTGGTGAACTTCTATTGCTGTGCAATAGAAAGCATCCTGATCAACTGGGCAACAGTGTGGTATGGGAGCTGTTCTGTGGCAGAGCGCAAGGCACTGCAGCGGGTGGTGAAAACCGCCCAGCGCATCACTGGGACTCCACTACCCGCCATCGAGCACATCCAGAGAAAACGCTGTCTGCATCAAGCTCGCAGCATTCTTAAGGACTCCTCTCACCCAGCCCACAGACTGTTTTCTCTCCTGCCCTCCGGCAGGCGGTTCAGGTAAGGTTTAGTAAGTAAGGTTTATTTATATAGCACTTTTCACAGATAAAAAATCACAAAGTGCTTCACAGTAAAATGTAATACAATACCAACAAATACAATGCATAAGACACTTTAAAAACAAATGGAAAACATAAAAACTAAAAACCATAAAAAACCCCACGTCTAACTAAAAACCTGTTTGAATAGCAGCGTCTTTAGTTGCTTTTTAAAGGAATCAACAGAATTCATACAACGTAGAAATGTAGGCAATGCATTCCACAGCCTAGGTGCCACTGCTTGGAACGAACGATCCCCTCTGGATTTAAAATGAGTGAGGGGAACAACTAACAGACTCTGACCCGATGACCTCAAACTACGGATCGGAGTATGAAGCTGTATCAACTCAGAGATGTAGTAAGGAACTTGGCCATGCAGAGCTCTAAAAGTTAAAACCAGAATTTTAAATTGAATTCTATACTGGACTGGTAACCAGTGAAGTGCTGCTAAAACAGGTGTGATGTGGGCTCTTTTGTTAATGTGAGTTAAAAGCCTTGCAGCAGAGTTCTGAACAGCCTGGACACGGTAAAGCTCCTTCTTGCTCAAACAGGTAAAAAGACTGTTACAGTAATCTAACCGAGAGGAGATAAAAGCATGAATGATCATCTCCAACTCACCATTTGACACCAGTGCTCTTAATTTGGATATATTCCTTAGTTGGAAGAAACAGTTTCTGACTAATTGTTTTGAGTGGTACTCTAAGGACATCGCTGAATCAAAAACAACACCTAAGCTCCTGAGCCTCGGCTGGATAGACGAGCCTAAGTCAGCAATGTGTTTTTTAATCAGAGGGATTTTACTCTCAGGGGCAATAATCAGCGTTTCTGTTTTATCTGCGTTCAGAAGTAGGAAGTTGTCACATAACCACTGTTTAATACTAGTCAAGCAGTTAGTTAAAGAAGACAATTTATGGAACTCAGTTTCCTTGAACGAGCAGTAAAGTTGAATATCATCTGCATACAGATGGTACGATAAGTCACTGAAATGACTAATTATCTGTCCTAGAGGGAGTACAGGTAAAAGCCAGTAAATTAGAATATTTTGAAAAACTTGATTTATTTCAGTAATTGCATTCAAAAGGTGTAACTTGTACATTATATTTATTCATTGCACACAGACTGATGCATTCAAATGTTTATTTCATTTAATTTTGATGATTTGAAGTGGCAACAAATGAAAATCCAAAATTCCGTGTGTCACAAAATTAGAATATTACTTAAGGCTAATACAAAAAAGGGAGTTTTTAGAAATGTTGGCCAACTGAAAAGTAAGAAAATGAAAAATATGAGCATGTACAATACTCAATACTTGGTTGGAGCTCCTTTTGCCTCAATTACTGCATTAATGCGGCGTGGCATGGAGTCGATGAGTTTCTGGCACTGCTCAGGTGTTATGAGAGCCCAGGTTGCTCTGATAGTGGCCTTCAACTCTTCTGCGTTTTTGGGTCTGGCATTCTGCATCTTCCTTTTCACAATACCCCACAGATTTTCTATGGGGCTAAGGTCAGGGAGTTGGCTGGCCAATTTAGAACAGAAATACCATGGTCCGTAAACCAGGCACGGGTAGATTTTGCGCTGTGTGCAGGCGCCAAGTCCTGTTGGAACCTGAAATCTCCATCTCCATAGAGCAGGTCAGCAGCAGGAAGTATGAAGTGCTCTAAAACTTGCTGGTAGACGGCTGCGTTGACCCTGGATCTCAGGAAACAGAGTGGACCGACACCAGCAGATGACATGGCACCCCAAACCATCACTGATGGTGGAAACTTTACACTAAACTTCAGGCAACGTGGATCCTGTGCCTCTCCTGTCTTCCTCCAGACTCTGGGACCTCAATTTCCAAAGGAAATGCAAAATTTGCTTTCGTCAGAAAACATGACTTTGGACCACTCAGCAGCAGTCCAGCTCTTTTTTCCTTAGCCCAGGTGAGACGCTTTTCGCTGTTTCTTGGTCAACAGTGGCTTGACACGAGGTATGCGGCAGTTGAAACCCATGTCTTTCAAGCGTCTCTTGGTGGTGGATCTTGAAGCACTGACTCCAGCAGCTGTCCACACCCTTTTTCACAATCTTGACTAGGCGCGGTGATCCCTATCGCTTGTACACTTTTTCTGACCACAGTTTTTCCTTCCCTTTGCCTCTCTATTAATGTGTTTGGACACAGAGCTCTGAGAACAGCCAGCCTCTTCAGCAATAACCTTTTGTGTCTTTCCCTCCTTGTGCAATGTGTCGATGGTCGCCTTTTGGACAGCTGTCAAATCTGAAGTCTTCCCCATGTTTGTGTAGGCTTCAGAACTGGACTGAGAGACCATTTAAAGCCCTTTGCAGGTGTTTTGAGTTAATCAGCTGATTACTTTGTGGCACCAGGTGTCTTCAAAATGTAACCCTTACACAATATTCTAATTTTGTGACACACGGAATTTTGGATTTTCATTTGTTGCCACTTCAAATCATCAAAATTAAATCAAATAAACATTTGAATGCATCAGTCTGTGTGCAATGAATAAATATAATGTACAAGTTACACCTTTTGAATGCAATTACTGAAATAAATCAAGTTTTTCAAAATATTCTAATTTACTGGCTTTTACCTGTATATACAAAAGGAACAGGATGGGTCCTAAGACAGAACCCTGAGGTACCCCACATGACAACCCTGCAGTTTCAGACATGATCTGGTTTACATAAACACTAAAACTTCTACCAGAAAGGTAGGATGAAAACCATTTTAGAACTGATCCAGACATCCCAACCAAATCATGAAGTCTATTTATCATAATATTATGATCAACAGTATCGAAGGCAGATGAAAGGTCCAAGAGAACCAAAACTGTATATTCTTTAGAATCAGCTGACATCAGAATATCACTAGAAACTTTAAGTAAAGCAGTTTCTGTGGAATGCTTTTTACGGAAACCAGACTGGAATTTGTCAAACAGCTCATTGTTCTCTAAGAAAAGGGTTAGTTGTTCTGCTACAACTTTTTCTAGAATTTTTGACATGAATGGAAGTATGGATATCGGTCTGTAGCTCTTAGGTAGTAAAGGATCCAAGCTGGGCTTTTTAAGTACAGGCTTAACAACAGCATGTTTAAAAAAACATGGAACGACACCAGTTAAAAGAGAGGAATTGAGCATTTCCACAATACAGGGGCCAATAGAATCAAAAGCTTGTACAAATAGCACAGTAGGGAGAACATCCATAGGACAAGATGTGGGTTTCAATGTATGTAGCAGAGAAGTGATGTCCTGTAATGTCACAGGTTTAAAATATGACCAAGAATGAGCAGAAGACAAGTCACATGCAAAGATCTGAGTAAGTGATGGTGAGATGTTTGTCCTAGCATCACTGATCTTACTTACAAAGAAGTGAAGGAATTCATTACAGTCTGATTTTGTGGACACAGTTGCTTGAGGGGCAGAAGGAGAAACTAATGCATTTATAGTGTCAAACAAGATTTTAGGATTTTGCTTATTCAAGGATATAAGCTGAGAAAAGAAGCGAGTTCTCGCATTTCTTAGCATCTCATGTAAGGTAACCCTAAGTTCCCTCAGATGAAGCCTATGAACCTCAAGTTTAGAAGACTTCCATAGACGTTCAATTTTTCTACAATTTCTCCTAAAACTCAGGATAGTTTCATCAACCCAAGGACAAGGTTTTTTATGGGAGACGATGTTTGATTTCACTGGTGCCACTATATCTAAAAGTGTTAAGCACTGGTTATTAAAAGACTGGATAAAAGCATCTACATCACTGCATCCCATCAGTGAACATGGGTCAAACAAGGCAGAGAACCTCTCAACAGCAACATGGTGAATAATTCGCCTTTGGGCCCTAATTCCCAGGGGCAGAGGATCCAGAGGAAAGTTAATGTCAAAGAACACACAGCTGTGATCACTCACATGAACATCTTCTACCCGAGCATTTACTATATCAAGACCAAGAGAGAAAACAAGGTCCAGGGTATGACCCTTAATATGAGTAGGTCCAGTAACATGCTGAGTAAAATTAAAAGAGTCAGTGAGGGATAAGAGATCAGCAGCTGTGTAACAAGCAATATCATCAATGTGCAGGTTAAAGTCCCCAATAATTAGGACCCTCTCCAGTTTGATGATCGATGATAAAAAGTCAGTAAAATCAGTAAGAAAGACGCCAGCCGGACCTGGAGGACGGTAAATTAACACACAGTACAATGTGTTAAAAACACCAACTTTGAGCATCTGAGACCAGGACCAGCAGACTAAAGAACAGTTTTTTCCCCAGAGCTGTCTCTTTATTGAACTCTAACCCTCATTGATCCCACTCCCCTCATATACTGATAGACTCTCCTCTCCCTCCTCACACCTGCCTCCATTTTGTTATCTGCAATACTATAATGTTTGCTTGCACTGCTGACTGTTACTATAGTAACAACTGTTTATATCTGCATCTTGCACTACTTGACTGATATTTCAATTTGCACTGCTGACTGTTCATTCACAGTACCAATTGTTTACATATACATCTGCAATATCGTACTTTAACTGTAATATGCAATTACTTCCTACTGCACTTTAATTTGGATAGTTTCTGCCCAGACTTTATTTGTACTACCTTTAAATCCATTGTTATACTGCTCATTTTAGCCTAACTTATTATATATACAGTATCTATCTGTAAAAATTCTGTTTATAGTAATAGTCATCTGTATATATAATCATAGTACATATTCACCTGTAAACTCTGTAAACCATCAGTACATTATGATCATTGTACATATCTGTAAAAATTCTCTTTATAGTAATATCCACCTGTATATTATATTCAGTACATATCCACCTGTAAATCTTGTTCACAATACTTGTTATCTATATATTATTTTCATAGGATAATCTAGCCGTAAAATTCTGTTTATAATAGTATTAATTTCTATATTTATTCAGTACATATTCATCCTGCACTTATGAAACCATTGTATATCCTGCACTTACTGCTATTGCACATCTGGTTAGACCTAAACTGCATTTCGTTGCCTTGTACATGTATATGTGTAATGACAATAAAGTTGAATCTAATCTAATCTTTAAATGGAAAATACATGCAAATAGAAAACACTTTACCAAGACTGCAGAAACATTGTTTTGTACTAGAAAATGTTTAAATGTAGTAATTGGTCAATTATAATGAGATGGATTTGTCATCCATAACTGTACATTCTCGCCTACCTGTCACTGTGGCACTTAACTGTGTCCTAACTGGGCTTGCTGTGTGTGTGTCTGTGTGCGGGAATGTTGTCTTTCTGCACCTGCTATTCCCACACAATTACAAAATTGTTACATTTCAAGCACTTTCACCTGTTTTGATTAAGTTCTATGAAATAAGCACCAATAATGATCAAAAATCTTGTTTCTATTTTATTTATTTTTTTTACAATTGAATTTCCTTGTTTTCTCAGAAAACACCAGAAATTATCGTATGATCATAAATGTGATCTCACAGGGGTAAATGGAAAATATTAACCATAAATGATGTGTATATATATATATATATATAAGTAATAGAGAGTAAACATTTAAGTATTATTACATTGTTATTGCTGTATGGATTTAAAAGCCTAATAATGTGGCGGGTCCACCAGACCTGGGAACATTGGCTGTGTAACAAAAATATAAACACTGACAAGGGTTAAGACAGAAAAGCTGCAAATCTCACAATTGAGAAGCTGGAATTAAGAAATGTTTGGTATTTTTGCTTGAAAACTTTTTTATTTTTGTTTCAAATTGGTTATTAAACTAGTCATCATTATCATTTCAGCTCTAGTTGTCAAGGAAAAACACCATATTTAATTATATTAATCATAGTACATTCAATATTTTTGTAAATAATATATAGCAAAAAACAATGTTCTGCAAATGTATATGTTTTACGTTTTTGTCAAATCTGAATAATTTGACTTGATTTTATATATCGAAGGATAATTAATATAGAATTAAATATTCAATCAGTTGCCAGTTTATTATGTATGCATTACAGTCTAATATAGCAGCCCTGCAATTAATGCTATGTTTATGAGGCTTACAATGTTTTTGTTGAAGCTGTTTTAGAGAAATTATTCAACCCTATGGTGATTTTGCAGACTGTAGATTGTATTACTGAGGCCTCCACTGATACTATTGGGGTGGACAAATCATTACCTTTTTAAGACTGAACATTATAACCTTAAATAACCCAAATAAAACGGAGAGGATGTTAACATTCACAGTGAGATACACCTCATCCATGAAATGTTTACAGCATTACAATAAATACAGACAGATACGTCTTGTCTAACACATACTATAATTCAGTATATAATACTTTCTTTCCAGCATATAGTAGCTGTGTAGAAGGAACTATTATTTCATACAGCAGTGTTCCTTTTCACAAAGCTCAGCACATGAGGTACCAATACAATAAGCTCTAATAGTTGTATGTCAGTAAATACATTCTGCATAACTGCATATGATACTATCAGGTAAGTACTATAAGGTAATACTTAGCTGCTCTTGGAAGGGGTTGTGTGTTGTAATGCAAGATAATACTTGGTAAGGTTTTGTTGTACAACAGCATATGGTTTTGGGAACTGAAGAAAAGCATAAGGAGGTTTTGTGTTAAATCTAGAGAAATTATCTCTGAATTTGGCTGAAGGAGGAAAAGGATGACAGATGAATAAATGCAGATATTATAATGAGGTAGAGAATTGAAATTGAAAAGCAGATTACATTTTAGTTGACTAAAAATTATGAGCAAGAAAATATATACCATGTGTAAATCGGTTCAGGAACACATGCTAGAGGGAGGGATATAGAAAGGCAGAGTTGTAATCCGGAGGAGGGGAGCCATCCTCGTCAGACCCCCAATCACATGGCTTGTCATCACAGACACCTGTGATGTCATTGCACAGAAAAGGCACCTGGTTGTCCCGGCAGTTAGTGAAGGTAAAGAACCTAAAAACATACAAATTATTAGTTATTATTTAGTTTATTATGCATTAAGATAAAATACTGCATCCATGTATTGACTGATATTTTAAATAATTATATTATGTCTGTATGACACATATTTTTTCCTGAACAGTGAGGGGTTGATTTAACAGAGGATATTCAGGAATCCTGAAGATAAATTCATCGGTAATTTACTATGAATTTTATATGACTTTTATGTCATACTATACTATAAAAAGTCATAGTATGTCGAAAATAACCTTTGTATTTTTCATTGTGGGACTGCAGGGCCAGGGGTTTGCGCCATTGACCTTCTAATTTGAAGCCAATTGCTGTTCCACCCGAGCCACAGCCATAACAGCATAGTGTGTTGAAAAAGTCATTAAAAAGTTATAGTATAGTGTGTCATTAAAATGTTGAAAAAAGTCATAATATATTTTTTCTAAAAAAGTACAAAAAAAGTCATAGTATAGTATGTCGAAAAAAAGTTTGAAAAAGTCATAGTATAGTATGTATGTCCAAAAAAGTCATAATAGAGTATGTCAAACATTTTGAAATAAAGTCATAGTATAGGATATTGAAAGAAGTAAAAAAAGTCATAGTATAGTGTTTAGAAAAATGTCATAGTGAGTTTGTTGAAAAAGTCATAATAAAGTTATAGTCTAATGTGCCAAAAAAAAGTCATAGTATGTCGAAAAATGACAAAAAAAACTCACACAAAAAAGTTGTAGTATATTTTTGCTTCCTGCTTCTTACAGTGCAGACGCTTTGCTGCTTGCTCCTGCCTCTGCTTGCATATTTTTCCTGATAATCTTGCTTTTCCTCTGAGAGAAACTATGAGCAGTGGCTCTTGGATACTCATAAATCACTGGACTATACATTTTTTGTAGACACAGTAGGCTATTGCCATATTTTAAAATTTTTCTGCGTGAGCGTGGCCTACCAATAGCTTAAGCCTGTCCTACAATGACTGTAGCTAAAGCTAATTAGCAGCAAGATGCCTCCTTTCTCCGTAGATGACTACTACAAACTCCTTTCAGAAGATTGCACTTCTGGAAACCAAGGTTCACCGATTAGAAGTGAACGTGGAAATGAACGGATCTTGTGGAAATGACACCACTTTATCATGGACCCAAAACAATGGACAAAATGACATCCACCTTAACACAGATAGTGGCAAAACTACAGACTTAGTATTACTTGATCTCAGTGATGCATTTGACATGGTCGACCACGACATATTACTAGACTGATTGGAAAACTGGGTTGGCCTTTCTGGCTCAGTACTAAAATGGTTTGAATCCTACTTAAAGAATAGGAACTACTTTGTGTCAATAGGTAATTATACATCTGAGCATACAAATATGACGTGCGGAGTTCCCCAAGGCTCCATTCTGGGGCCTCTTCTGTTTAACATCTACATGCTTCCACTGGCTCAGATTATGGAAAACAACAAAATAAATTACCATAGTTATGCGGATGACACACAAATTTACATAACCTTATCGCCAGGAGACTTTAGTCCAATACAAAAACTGCATAAAAAAAAAAAGTGCATCAAACAAATTAATGGCTGGATGTGCCAGAACTTTCTGAAATTAAATGAAGGAAAACTAAAGTGGTTGTTTTTGGAGCAAAAAAAGAACGATTAAAAGTCTGCGCTCAGTTTTAAACACCAATTTAAAAAACAACAGACAAAGCCAGAAATCTTGGTGTAGTCATGGACTCTGACCTGAATTTTAACAGCCACATTAAGACAATTACAAAGTCAGCCTATTATCACCTTAAGAATATATCAAGGGTTAAAGGACTTATGTGTCAACAGGATTTGGAAAAACTTGTCCAGTCTTTCATCTTCAGTAGACTTGACTACTGTAATGGTGTATGGTACAGGTCACCCTAAAAAAAATCTATCAGACAGCTGCAGCTGATTCAGAACGTTGCTGCTCGAGTCCTCACTAAGACCAAGAGAGGGGATCACATCACTCCAGTTCTGAGGTCTTTACACTGGCTTCCTGTGCCCCAAAGAATTGATTTCAAAGTACTTTTGCTAGTTTATAAATCACTAAATGGTTTAAGGCCAAAATGCATTTCTGATCTGCTATTACACTATGACCCCCCCCCCCCCTGACCTTTCAGGTCATCTGGGACAGGTCTGCTTTCTGTCCCCAGAGTCAGAACTAAACAGGGGGAAGCAGCATTCAGTTTCTATGCTCCTCATATCTGGAACAAACTCCCAGAAACCTGCAGATCCGCTACTACTCTCAATTCTTTAAATCAAGGCTGAATACCTTTCTTTTTGATGTTGCCTTTCTTTAAATGGATGTTCATTTGTTTAATGTTTAATTTCTTCTACTGCACTGTAACTTTTATTCCTGTGTTTTATTTTTATTTTTTTAACTGCTTATTTTTGTGTTACTGTTTTTTAACTGTTTTTATGTAAAGCACTTTTAATTGCCCTGTTGCTGAAATGTGCTATACAAATAAAGCAGCCTTGCCTTGCCTATAGTATGTTGAAAGAAAGTCATTGTATAGAATGTCGAAAATTGTTGAAAACAATGAAAAAGTCATAGTATAGTATGTCAAAAAGAATAAAATAAAAAGTCATAGTATAGTACAGTATGTCGAAAAATGTTGAAAAAAGTCATGGTGTAGTATATCAAAAAAGGTTTTAAAAAAATGGTATAGGATGTTGAAATAAAGTATTTGTATAGTACGTCAAAAAGAAGTTATAGTATAGTATGTTGAAAAAAGTACTGAAAAATTCATAGAATAGTATGTCAAAAAACTACAAAAAAGTCATAGTATAGTATATTGAAAAACTACAAAAAAGTCAGTCTTCCTATATCTCTTTTAAAAGAGATATAGCTGTAGCTCAGTCAGTAGGGACGTGGCTTGGGAACCAGAGGGTCACTGGTCCAAGGTTGAATAAATGTCATAGTATGTAGAAGAAGTCAGTATTGTAAGTCTGTATAGTATGTAGGAAAAAGTTGTAGTATAGTATGTCTTGTGTAAATCTGTTATGTGATTTGTGTAAAAATTCAAAAAATGAAATATTCCAAAAGAAAATTGTTGCTATGTTGCATTCCTTTTTTATTAGTATAGTAAGAAATATAAAGTCATAGTGAAGTACGTTGAAAAAAGTCGAAAAAAAGTCATAGTGTAGTATGTCAAAGAAAGTTGAAAAAAAAGTCATAGCATAGTATTTCGAGAAAAAAAGTAAAAAAAATTCACAGCAGAGTATGTTGCAAAAATTCATAGCACTGTAGTTCAGTCAGTAGGGACTTGGCTTTGGAACCGGAGGGTTGCTTGTTCAAGTCCCCTAATGAACAAAGTCAAATTAACACAATACTATGTTGAAAAAGTCTTGGTATGTACAAAAGAGTCGAAAAAAAGTCATAGGATAGTATGTTGAAAAAAGAAAAAAAAAAGTCCTAGTAGGGTGCCTGATAGCTCAGTTGGCAAAGCGGGTGCCCATATATAGAGGTTTACTCCTCAACGCAGCAGGCCAGGGTTCGACTAGAGCTCTCCCTTTTCCTTTATTCAGCTGTCCTGTCAATAAAGGCCTAAAAATGCCCAGAAAAAAGTCTTAAAAAATAAATAAATAAATAAGTCATAGCATAGTTTGTGGAAAAAAGTAATTGTATAGTATGTGGAGAAAAATCATAGTATAGTAGGTGAAAAAAACTCATAGTATAATATGTCAAAAAACATTTTAGTATAGAATGTCAAAAAAAGTAAAAAAAAAAAAAGTCATAGTATAGTATGCCAAAAAAAAGTCATAGTATGGTTGTGAGAAAGTCTTATGTAGTATGTCATGGTGTAGTATATCGAAACAAGGAAAAAAGGTCAAAGTATAGTATATCAAAAAAGGTTTTAAAAAAGAACAAAAAGTAATAGTATAGTATGTAGAAAAATCTTTTAAAAGAGACATAGCTGTAGCTCAGTCAGTAGGGACGTGGCTTGGGAACCGGAGGGTCACTGGTCCAAGGTAGAATAAATGTCATAGTATGTAGAAGAAGTCAGTATTGTAAGTCTGTATAGAATGTAGGAAAAAGTTGTAGTATAGTATGTCTTGTGTAAATCTGTTATGTGATTTGTAAAAAAAATAATCAGAAAATAAAATATTCCAAAAGTAAATTGTGTCTATGTTGTCTATGTTATCGTTTTTTATTAGTATAGTAAGAAATAAAAATTAAAAATGTTTTTTGATATACTACCTATATTATATATATATATATATATATATATATATATATATATATATATATATATATATATATATATATATCTTATTTAATAGTATGACAATAAAAAAGTCATAGTATAGTATGTCAAATAAAATCTCACAGTATAGTACGTTGGAAAAAGTCATAGCAAAGCATGTCTAAAAAGTAATGGAAAAAGTTATAGTATAGTATGTCAAAAAAACTGAAAACAAAGTCATAGTATAGTATGTCAATAAAATAGTCATAGAATAGTATGTTGAAAATTTTATTATTTTTTGTCATGGGACCACAGGACAAGAGAATTAAACCATCAACCTTCACATTGGTAGATGACCACTCTACCACCTGAGCCACAGCCATCATATGTCAAAAGAGTCATAGTTTATTATGTCGAAAAAAGTCATAAAAATTCACATGTCGATAAAAGTCACCTCATAGAATCAACATCTCTACACTGTTTCGTCACAAGTTATCTTTGTATTAAACAAAAAAAATTTAAGTATATCCTGCCGTGCAATTATTTACAGCTGAAAAGTTGTCTGGACAGTAAGGAGGCAAGTCAAGGGTTTCGAGGTCAGAGATTAGAGGTGACCACCTGCTCAGTTTCCTGTTCTTGGTGCCATTGTTCCACATCAGACGCTTTAGCTCCTCAGATGGGAGGATCATGCCGCTGTCACTCTGCTCATCCTAAAGAGAATACAAACATGCAGCTTATCAGAGAGTTACTGGGTTTTGTTGTGAGGATGCATTTTTGTCTCGTGCCCTGTATGTCTTTATGTATGCAAGCAGAAGTGTAGGTTTTTTTCTTACGTCAGGGCTGTCTGGCTCCTTGCAGGGCAGTTCCTCAAACGTCTGAAGTGTGGCCATACCCCTCATATAACTACATATATTCAGATTAAAAACATTAAAAGTTGGACATTTCTCTCCTTTCTCAACCTGTTTCCTGTTGTTTCTGAATTAAGTTTCAGATACCTCACACTTCTCTCATCACTTTCACATCTACACCTGTCCCTTTCTTGGATTCATTATACTACAGCATTTCTCTACAATATTTGATAAATCATATGTAACATCTTAAGTCAAGGTGCACTGACTCAGACCGCCATGCTGTATATTGAATTGCATAATGTTTTCTTACCTCATGTTTGTGACTGCAAGCAGGTTTTCTTTGAAGGACTCGCTGCAACCAGTATCTCCATTCATGAAAGATCCCAGAGGAATATAATCCTTTCCATCCTGTTAAAGAGAGGAAAGTAATCAGGGTGTAAAACATCCTGTCCTTTTGTGTAGCTTCTCCATATGTTAACATTTTGCCGGACAAGAAACAAATCATAAGCCTGAAGGAGTAAGATCTATCAAAAGCCGGACCTGCTGAACCCTCGCTTGCAGTAGGTCTCCCAGGGTCTCCACCAGGTTAGTGAAGGTGGGTCGATCTGAGGGACTGGCCTCCCAGCATGCCAGCATCGTGCTGTAACTGCAAACACAAATATACAGGTGTACATCAGGAGACGGTTTGATTGATGCTCTTCCCCCTTGGGCCCCTTATTTATGACTTTCCCACTTTTTGGACCCCCCCCACTATTGATTTCAGTAACAGCGTTGAAAACATATCCACCCACATCTCAGTAGTGCTGTATTCAGGCGCTCGCATCCTTGTTCCCCCCTTTAGTCTGTGGCAGAACTCTTCATCTATGTGAAGACCAGGGTAAGGGGAAGCTCCTGTTAGGCAAACACACATGTCAATACATCAATATGTGAACATGCCCACCCAAAGAATTGAATATGCATCTTCCAAATACAAGGTATCATAAGGTCAGATCATGGTATGTGTTGCAGGGCTTTGTTATTGCATTATACATTTAAAATGAAACCTTTGTGAGAGGGCTCTTACCCAAAGAAAAGATCTCCCACAGCAGAATGCCATAGGACCACACGTCACTCTGCGTGGTGAACACCTTATCAAAGATGGACTCTGGAGACATCCACTTTAGAGGGAGGCGGGCCTGTCAGCCAATCAGATCACAGGAGCAGAGTTGCAAAAGGCCATTTGTGAGGAAACAGTCAAAGTTAATCTGGTTGAAAAGTTATTAGGCCACAGATCCTTTTGAGGAAAAAGGTTATGTCATGTTTGTTGCTTATTATTTCCAAAACAAAAGCAAGAAGTGAATGGCTGCATGATTCTTCTAAACTTTTTTAAAACTAGACTTGTAATGTGGTTTAACACATAGTCCTGTTTCACCTACATGAATGACTAAAAATATTTTAATTTACAATCACATTTTTTTATTAATTTTATGAAGAAAGTGGCTGCAAAAGCAGTTTATTTTGTAAATGAACTCTCCTGTGTAGCAGGTATAAAATGCTAAATCCACAGCCAATTTATATATATTTTTAAATATTTTTTGGGGGGCTTTTTATGGGTTTTTATCAGACAGTACAGATAAACGGGAAAGGGGGGAGATAGGGGATGACATGCAGAAAACCAGACTGCTGCCAAGGACAGCCTACATGGGGAGCATGCCTGACCGGATGAGCTAGAGGTTGCCCTTAAAGTGCACTATTTATGAAATTACTGGTCTTTTCAATTCTAAAATATGAAGATTCTAAGAAATGACAAACAAACTGTTTCAATGTTTTATATGTTGAAAAAATTGCATTGAACCCCTCACATTGGGCTAATTAATGAGCTTAATTAGAATTTTGCAACAAAATGCAAGTGCAATACTATTTTCTTTTGGAACCACATTGCTCACATGTACTCACATCTCCCTTGCGGACATAGTCAGGGTCTTTGTAGATGTCTCTGGCCAGGCCAAAGTCACAGATCTTAACCACTTTATTATCAGAAAGCAAAATGTTTCTGGCTGCCAGGTCTCGGTGAATACACTGATAAAGAAAAAAGCAGAGATATATACAGTACATCAAAAAAAGAAACACACACTTGCATACACACACACACACACACACACACTCACACACACACACGCACGCAGACCTTGCGAGAGGCCAGAAACTCCATTCCTCGCGCCACCTGGAAGCTAAAGGAGATGAGGTCCTCCAGGAATAAAGGGTTGGAGGCAGATTTGGGATCTAGAAGAAAAAAGAGAAGGGGCACAGGGGTTTAATAAAGCACTTTGCACAAAAATTTAAAACAGAAAAAAAGGTTCACTAAGCTCCTGTCTTACCCAGTTGATTCTCTTTCTTGTCTCTCGAATCAAACTCAGGCACTCTGCCGAAACAACCTGGCCCTCCTGCCGGCTGAGAAGGGGAGAAATCAGTTAGTTGTTTTAAATATTGTTTGACAGAGCGGGAAAATATGGACAACATTAGAATTATGTGTATTCAGATATGTGTTGTGGTTTCAATAAATATGTTGAGAGAAATTCATAAACATGTTTTGCTGTGTGACAAATGACATTTAAGGCTACAGGATTAAGGAAGTAGATGGCCTGCTGAAGAACTGAGAACTGATAATGACATTGAACCTCAAACAGATTGCAGAAGTGAGTTTTTGAGTGTATGATTTTGTAATTGTGTGCAAATGCAATGAGACGTGTGGGAACTCTTACTGTGAAATCTTTCCTCACGCAATGGAGGTCCTGTTTTGCGGAAAATACGGCTATCATGACACCATCTTATGTTTGCAGACTCACCGTGTTGAACACAAACACCTCTCTCTTGCCCTTCAAGAAGTTAGAAAGATTTCCAAAGCAACAGTACTCAACAATGACCATCAGTGGTCCTGCACACACAGAAAACACATACACATTATAGTTGTGACAAGTGTGAGGCTCATAGTACACATAAATATGCACAAAAAGGATCTTGTGCATATATCATTAGGTATATTTAGATCACAAAAGCTTAAGAAACACACACACCTCCCGGCTTGGTACAGGCTCCCAGTAGGTTGACTACATTAAGATGATGTCCAATATGGTTGAGGATTTTCAATTCAGTCATCAGAGCTTTGTGTTCGCTGGCTGTAGCTCCATCTGGTGGACAAAAGGCAGGGAAAAAAGTGGCACAAACGTTTTCACACAGAATTGCAATCTTATTTTCTCAGAATACCAGGGACCCGATCTTGTACCTTTGAGCATTTTAACAGCCACAGTCCTGCAGCTGGTGTCGTTGTCTATACCAAACGCAGCTGCCTGCATCACCTTACCAAAGGCTCCGCGGCCCAGAGGTTTCCCTGAGAGAGGAAGAAAGAATAAGGCTGTGATTGAGACTGACAGGGGAATGGAGGTGTGTTTTTGTGTCTAATTGGGCTACTTTATTAATTACTATTATTATCCATCCTGGACGTAAGATGCTGATAAGCAAATACTTTAGACCCCATCAACAGTCCATCTAACAGAATCCCACCCAAGTGAGCTGATTAGTTCCAGTCAACAGTTTACACTTCCTCTGCTGGAGTTGATTAGCTCACCACAGACAACACAAAGTCTGATAAATGAAATGAAAGTCACTCCCAATAATAATCTGATAAGACCTCTGAGAAAGTCCTTCTATCTGTTATGTGATCTTAAATACCTTCCCTCTCTCCCAGTGTTAGCATTGCATCCTATAATCCTTCAAGTTTCACATCACAAGTCAAAGTAACTCATGTTTTAAAACATCCATTTATGCATTTTTTATTTTCATAAGGGTACCTAATTTAAGCCGCTCCCGAGGGAACTCCCATTGGTTGGGATCGTATTGTAGTCTCTCACACTGCTCCTCTATTGGCCCTCCCCTCTGTCTAGAATGATTGACAGGTGCTCTGGTTTGGTGTTTGAGCTGTTGGGCTTTGGAGAAAGAAGAGTGTGGTTGGTAATTAGAAAACCCATATATGTACTATACTAACAGCATAGTTGTGTAGAGAGTTGTGAGCAGGGACTGCTAATGCATTCAGGTGCGTATGGGAAACTCCAACAATGAGATCTGAAAAAAATTGTATTCATGAGTTATTCAAAAAAATCAAACCTGAATAAGTGAATGGAGGCTGAATGAAAATCCTGTGCCTCCAACCAGTCATTTAATCAGGAATTGTGAAATTATATAGTGAAAACTTAACTCTCAATCCAGTTAAAAGACATACACGAATACTTGTACATATACAAACCTGAACAAATTTGTTTTATTGTACCAGAAAACAAACTTTATTGGGTTTCCTCTAACCTGTTTCAGTTTGCGTATAAAGAGCGTCAGCAAAAGCCAGAAGAGAGTGGCCACCACACAGGTACAGGTAAGTGTGGGAATCTCCAGAAATGAGGCTTCTGAGGCACCTACACACACACACACACACACACACACACACACACACACACACACACACACACACACACACACACACACACACACACACACACACACACACACACACACACACACACCACATTAGTGCTTAATCAGCTTTAGATAATAACAACAACAAATAAGACTTCTATTTTACATTCATTTCAGATCATCAAAGAAATAAATTGCGGATAAATCAGAGAAACGTGGTTGGAATTACAGTAAATCATTTTACTAAGGTGGTTAAATGTTTCTCCACCTTTCCAAATGGGGGCTGTGTTTTACTGTTATGCCATAATCCAGAAACACTATGATTTATCTTCCTTATTAAATCCCAATTTAATTTATTTTTTTATTGTGCAGAAATAGAAAGGCTCAGTGCAGTGTGGAGCCTCTCTGAGATGAGGGCCCTTCTGGAGGAAATAAAAACGGGAGACAGCTTCCTTCCTGAGTGATCAGAACAAAAGACACACATGCACGCACGCACGCACGCACGCACGCACGCACGCACGCAAGCAAGCACGCATGCACGTACACTGCCACTCCTTTCTCTGCAGACCCTGACTGGGAAGCATGACCACCACGGGAATGATGCTCAAACTGTGGGGTATAACCACACGGGGCCCTGCCTATAATTCTACCACCACCGGAAGTATGACTGAGTGTATGTGTGTGGGTGTGTAAATGAGGAGAACTAGACAAAAGGAGTGTGTCCCACATGTTGTTAAGACGTTCTTTGATCATTGTTTACATATTAATTGATAAGCAGACATATCATCTCCCATTAATAGAATTTAAACACCACACCTCTGGGTATGAATACTAAATCCATAAAAACAATGTAATTTATTATTTTACTATATATCTGTACATCCAGACCATACATCTATTTATAGAAATGGGAACAATAGACATTCACACATATCCATAAATGGAAGAGTCATATCTTTGAGAAGAAGTAAACACAGCGGATTAAAAAATGTAATTGAAAAGTACTAGTGGTTGACAGATACTTACGGTTTACCCATATATAGGCAGAACTCTCTGCAGAGCCCCTCTCATTGGTGGCCTGGCATGTATACATGCCCTGGTCCTCGACTGTGATTCGATCAATATGGAGGGTCCCATCTTCTGTTGATATCACAATACCTAAAGATGGTGGCACAAACTCTTAGACACTAAAATACAGCTACCGTTTTTGTGTTCATGGTATTTATTTTCACCTGATCCCTGAGACAAGGCACGTTCATCCTTGTACCACACGATGACTGGGGTTGGGACTCCTCTAGAGGGACAGCTAAGGATCACTGAGCTGCTGAGGTTGACAGTAAAATCTGTCAGATTATTAAGCAGCACCGGAGGCTCTAAAACTGAAAGAAGAAACACCATGAATAGTATGTGCAGAAATATGTGCAACAGTGTTTGTGCAACATCTGCCAAATTACCAGTGGTTTAATGTAACTAAGTACATTAACCCAAGTACTGCACTTAAGTACAATTCTATGGTACTTAGAATGGTACTAAGGTACTACTATGGTACTAAGGTAGAGACTTACAGTATTTCCACTTCATGCCACTTCAAATCCATTACATTTCAGGGGGATAATGTCATTTTTACTCCACTTTAGAACAGAATACAAAGTAGTCAAAACTATTTAAACTTTGACCAACCAAAATGCGTAATATACAGTAATACATTAATGTAACAATCTTTTTAAGGGTCCTCATAGTTTGCAGGGGGCTTCAAGTTCTGTTTATACATTTACATGAATCCAACATATTATTAGCAAAGATAAATTGGCCTATTTGTGATTTGTTTTACACAACGTTGATGATAGGCTTATTGTCTTATTGAAGATAAGGTAGCCACAAAGGTAGCCATCCACAGACAGTTAAAGATTCACTGTGCAACATTAATCTTTAACATTAAAACATGATGTATAAATATATTAGTACAATAGTTATTATTTTAATAGCTTAGTATTGTATGCACCATGAAAAGGTATGTGTAAAGGCTTTATGCCTCCCAACACAATATTGTAGGCCCAGTTTAAAATGCAAAACAATTTCATACAATATATAAGGGGGAGTCCCTGCTCTGTCTCTCCTTCAGCTTAGGGGTCCTTGGCCTAAAAAAGACCCCTGCTTTACCGCATAATAGTAATATTATTCTTTGATACTGTAAACCTGCAATAACTTATTACAGTTGTAGTTAGACTGAAACAGATTTTCAATGAAGTGAAAGCAGTGCTATTTTTTTCACTGTTTTCTGGACCAGTGCCACTTTTGGACAATAATCTTGCACTGGTAGTGACACATTTATCCAGAAGAGTGGCCTTGGGTTCAACCTGCGAGTCAGCTGACGTTTAGGTTCTCTTGGGCCACTTATTCACCCGGAAATACCCTTCAATATAAACCCATTTCTAAAAAACAACAACAATGTAGTATTTCATTATGTGGGCAGTTATTGGCATATGAGTGCACACAATGAGTTAAATGCAGTTTTTAAGTTTCCTTCTCATGCATCATAATTACACTACATTACTCGTAAACTATAATTAGATCAGATCACCCCTGAGTCTCTTTATTCCCATGCTTCATTTTTTTCTACATTCTCCCTCTTTACTTTCGATTTAGCTCCCCAACTTCTCTCTTTCTGGAAACCCTGTCTCTCTATTAGTTCCCTTGTGAGGGTCCCAGTGGAGGAAGCTGACGTGTTGGACCCTGATTGTGTAACAGCAGTAAAATACATGAAGAAAAGTAACTTAACCAAGGCGACTGATTGTTGTTTCCCCTATCTTCCTTCTGGTCAACAATTGACGATTGTCCGCGGGGGCTGGGGCCTGACAGTGTCTGATTGGCTGATTGTTACGCCGGCCCTGTGTGGGGGCCTGTAAATGTGGTATTGTGGAAAGTGCCATTGTGTGCTCTTCCTCCAGACAAGAGCTCATTCCCACGTGAAAGAGGTGCTGAGCTGGAGCGCAAGAGCAAAGGCAGGGTGGGGCCCCAGGAAGTCTAGGGGACCCAATTCCCAAGCAGCAAAACTCTGTGAGAGCATGTAGGTGTTTGTTTGTTTGTATGTATGTATAATTATGAATATTTATTTTGCACTAAATCTAAAAAAAAAGATCAGATAAAAGCAATCATTGTGTGCAGACAAAAGCTAAAAACACAATCCAAAAAGCTTGATGTACAGTATTTGAGATTATTACTTGCTCTACTATTGTTCATAAAAGTAACCAAAAATGCACAGTAGTGACTATAGGCTTATAGATGAAGATAAGATCATAAAAGCTGCAACTACTCACTTGTGACCACCACCTGTATGTCCAGGTGTGCCTCCCGTCCGATGATCAAGTGGTGGGCAGAGCATCTGTAGGAGCCAGAGTCTCTGGCTGTTAGGTTGCTTAGCAACAGGACCAGAGAATTGGAAAACTCCCCCAATGTGAGCTGCTGACTACTCCGGGCAGGGCTGCGGGATTGGGCACCCTCGGTCTCATTCACTGCCATGACAACGCTGTGTACAGGTACTTATTGGCTACACAGGTGAGATGGAGTTCTCCACCCTCTCTAGGCTCCTCCCCCTGGGTCACACTGAAGCCTCCTGGGACATCTGAGGGAAGCAGAGATGAAAAGATGTTGAAGAAAGGTGAATGAGAGCAAACGTGAAAAAATATCACTGATCTCCTGTGTGATGAATAAGCCCTCTCCGTTTCTCGACAAGTGTATGTGGATCCTGTCTGGTGCCTGAAACCAGGAGAGCTGATTCAACGGATTCTCCATTTTTGTAACCTTTGACGACAATGTTGAATGGCTATTGTGGGTAAAAGCAGCTAGTGGAATACAGTGAAAAGCCTTTTTATTTACTTTAGCCATTTGAAACTTCCCGTGGAAACGGCTCGAGAGTTTCCTGATGGCAGATAGTGTTTATCTTTCCCGAACACCCCAAGGCCTCCCGAAATAAAGCCGACCTGCCAGTCCAAGGAAGTGCACTGCACAGGGAAGTAGAACGATAAGAGCACCAGGTTCCTGTTTCGCTCTTGCTCACACACTAACAACTCAGCTCAGCCTAATGCACAGACACACACACTCATGCACACAAATAAACACAATAAAAAACCTTTACCTGTACGCCTTGTAACAAATCTAACCTCACGTCACACAAAAAACCGATGCACGTACTCTACTTTGTTGTGCCAAGGATTTTAACCTAGATTAATGTGTGTATACTTCTTCTATAACATTTATCAATCATTTTCCAGTATTTAAAAGATCTATTTGAGTTATTGTTTTTGGTATGATATTTAACATTTTTCGATGGAAAATGTTCAAATATGTAACCAGATAACACTGAAGAATCTAAATACTCTTTAGCAAGTGTCAGATTTTTAGATGTGAAAAAAGTGCATTTCTTCAACATAAAATCAATTGAGCAGCTTTGAATTGTGATATGTTGGTGGATAATACAGAAGCAGCTGCCTGTTACATAGAGTTCCATCACTCCAGGTCAGTTTGAGCTCTAAGACCTGTTGCTCTGGAGCATCACACTCTCTTCACTGAGGTGCAGCGACCTGGCTGCAGTGTCTCTTTTGCAGGTCTCTGACATTCGTCACTTGCTTCACTAATAAAATCCCCTTAAAGCTGTAGTGCGTAGTTTCTGTTGTCCCCATGAGGAATTCTAAGTAATTACAACCACACTGTTGGCGCATCCACATAATACACACTTTTTTATGTCCTCTTTGTCTCCAAGGAGACACCTTCGACTACACCTTAGTCATAGTCAAAAATAGTCATACTGAGAAATACAGTGGCGCTGATAGGCTTAATTATCTTTGTATCATCTCATTTGACAATGGCCTGAATGTATGTAATGACATTCATTAATATAGAATAGTTGCACACTATAGCTTTAACACGGCAGTAATGACTCCACATATATTCTTCTCCAACCTGAAAACTTAATATTCTATCTCTGCCCATCTCCTGTTCTTACTATCCCTTCCTGCCCCTCTCCTTCCTCA